>CM045917.1:16932824-16969839 GCA_025169955.1 Salix arbutifolia | reverse complement strand
TCGCCTGCAGATTTTGACTTTATCATAATCCATGTCCTCAGTATCACCCAAATCACGCATATCGATAGATCTCCACATCGAAGGTTCCTGGCAGATGTTGCGCCATGTCTTGCACACTCTCTCTACATTTGCCAATATGTCGATTGCGCCTACCCTCTTCAGGATCGACGCCATCACGTCCTCCGGCAGCTCCACCCACTCTCCATATACTATTCCTACTTCTTCCTCCCCTCCTCCTCCTCCTCCTCCTCCTCCCCCTCCTCCTCTTGGCGTTCGCGGCGGTGAACGAGTATAATCCATTTTTCTAATGGATTTTTTTTTGTTTTCTCAGGCTCTTTATAACTATTTTGTTTTTTTGGATGGAAACCATTTTACTTGTTAACGTGTTATTTTGTTTTTTCTTAAAAAAACAAAAACATTATCCGAATTATTTCTTTTTAATAAAATCTTATTACGTTTTAACTAATTAGATTATCCGCACTACATTACAGTCTTAACAAATAATTTTTATAATTAGTGAGATTAAAGTAATTAAATTTTTTTTGCTAGTTTTAAAATACAATATAAAACTTACGCATAAAAAGTTTAATATAATGAAGAACATAAACACACTTAAGTACAACAACATCAACATAAAAGTCTTATCATCAAAGAGATGGAAATGAGCAATTGCTTCGAAATATTTTCAACACAAAATTGTGGAAAAACTAATTTTTTTTCCAACAACTGTTTCAACCTTCATCTTGCCATGAGTTTACATGCATGGTTTGATATAAATAGAAAATAAAATACATAAAGTGACAATAAATGTTGTTGGAGCACATCAACACATCCAAGGATAACAATATCAACATAAAAACCTCATCATTGGAAATATGAAAATTGATAATTGCTCCAAAAAAAAATTAGCACAAAAATAAAGAAAAAAACGTAAATTTTCTAGCAGTTGCATCAACCTTTACGCTGCCATGAGCCTAGCATTTCTGCAACAAAAGAAAACGCTATCACCTTAGCCTTGAAAATTTCTGCAAAGCTAATACGATTATATTGGTAGCTATATAATTAACTATCATAATTAAGCGATGATGATATGCAAAAAAATAAGAACAATAGGTTGTCACTTAGAAACTAAAATTGTAAAGTTTTTTTAATGTAGAAAAGACAGTTGTAACATTGTATCAAAATGAAACCCAATGAAAACAATCATAACATGTTAGTTGTTTAAACTTGTCACAAAACTTTCACATTTATCAGAAAAAAGAAAAGAGCAAGGATAAAAAAAGTGGAAAACTCATGATAACAACAACAATGTTGTTGGTGGCTTACGATCAAGGTTGTTAAAATCGCGAGTTGACTCGCAAAATCGTACGATTTTGCGAGTCAACTCATCAAACCTTGTTAACTCGGGTAGAAAAATCGATTTTGGTCAAACTCGGTCAAAATCGTATAAAATCATAAAATCGGACTGGATCGATCTGATTTTACGATCTTGAAGGTTATTATTAATTACAATCAGTCAAAATTTTATACTAATTTTAACCTTAAACCAGCACATTATATTTATAGACACAACTCCTTATTTGGATAGCTATTTAGGCGATGTGGGATAACTTTCAAACATTTAAAGCCACAAATTTTTCGGTGATTTCATAAGCCACCGATGTGGGATAAAAACTTGTCAACTTCTCTTGCTATCTTGCATCAAGCCATGAGGTGGCTACTGGCTAGACTATTCCAGGAAATAATGAGAAGGTGCTTTGTATTTTGTAACCGTATGTTACATACATACATACATACATACATACATACATACATACATACATACATACATATGTATGTATTTATATATATATTAAAATTAAAAATATGTATATTATAAAAAAATAAAATTATGGCGTCAACTTTGATTTTATAAAAAATAAAAATTATATTTAGCTTTTTTATTATTTTTATTTTTTTCATATATAATTAATTAATTATATATGAACAACACAACCTCGAAACGACACGCCGAAACGCTCTGAAACTGAAACGTTCCGTACCAATAGAAAAAACAAAACGCCAACCGAAACCGAAATATTTATTTTAAATTTGTTAGTTTTTACCTAATGAAATTCTATGGACATAATTGTTTTGTAATGTATTTTTAAGTTATTTTGAATCATGTACGAACCTTAACTAATAAAGTTTTATGGCCATAATTATATTATATTGTATTCAGAAATATTTTACTTATGATTTTACGATTTTTCTACCTACACAATTTTAGCTGTGATTTTACAATTTTTGTACGGAAAAATTCAGGTACGATTTTACGATTTTATGATCCGATCTTACGATCCGAGTTTTCAAAACCCCTTCCGTGTCATGTCAAAATCGTGATTTTGACAACCATGCTTACAATGCTTTTCTTGCATTTTAGAATAACAAGATTTAAGATTTCAGTATTGTTAACATTGTTGATGTTTGGAACAATTTGAAATCTTTTTTATCAACCTTATTCAATTACATTTGAATTTTCAATCTATAGTTTTTTTATTAAGTCTAAAACGAAAACTTAGGCATTACTATTTGTAAAATCAAGATAGAAAATTTGAAATGGTAGTATTCTCTTTATTTTTTTCAAAACTTTGTCATAAGCTAGACAAACTTGTAATAACTTGAAAAAGTCTAATGGACTATTGAATTTTCTAATAACTCTTATTGAGCAATTTTCACCTATTAGTTGATGAGGAGGAGGAAATAACATGTTGATTCCAAGAAAAAACATAATACATATCTCATAAAAAAAACAAAACCATAACATGTTAGTTGTTTAAACTTGGCATAAAATATTTGTTATTATTAAGTATAAATGTGTGAACATGGACAACAATACAAATACTACACAATAACAACAATAGCATGGCAATGTCTATTGGTTTAGATTTATTAGATTATTATGTGAAATTATTGTTATTTGAAGATGAAATAATTGAAAGTAAGAGTTGGGATAGTTTTTCTTGCATCTTTTTCTAGTTTTCGAAAGGTGTTCTAATGTTATTTTTTAAGCATTTGTTTGCAATTTCTTTTAAAAGGAGAATGCATCATTATACAATCAGAATGGTTTGTGACAATTGCAATTTTTTTGTTCGAGCATTATAAACATAAGAACAAACTATAGGAATAAATGCAAAGAAAAATAACATTGTAGTAAAAAAAAAATGTAACAAAACAATTAGAAAAATAACAATGCAATCAAATTGAACTCATTGAAACCAACAAAAGCATCAACTGACATATCAATAACCATTATTGAACCTAACAACTCTAAAATAAACCAAATCAACACAAAACTAAAAAAAACTACATATATACCCTAAGAATCAACAAAGCAAACGAAACCCTAGAATCACAACACTTTATCCCAAAAAAACAGAAAAGAAAACATAAAAAAGAAACTAAAAATTAGCTTAACAAACAAAGCAGCAGACAAAACAATGCCAAACAGAAAAATAAAATAAAATAAAGATGAAAGAGCAAGGAAGTTATGGACAAAGACATGAATAGCAACCAAAGATCAAGTACCATATTCTATATAGGCATAAAATTAAACCAAAAATTTGTTCCAAGAAACAATACAACATTCACCACCATTAAACCCAGCCACACCATAACCAAAACCAAAAACACAGTGTTGTTGATTATGATCAACACAAATGACTTCCTAAATAAGAAAGAGCTACCTTTACCATAAAAAAAAGCAAGTAAAACAAAACAGCAACTGCTCCAAGCCCATGAAAAAACCAACAAATTCAACATCAACAACACAAACAACGAACCAATAGACAAAATAACATTGCAGTGAAAAAATGTAACATAACAATTAGAAAAATAACAATGCAACTAAAATAAACCCATCAAAACCAACAAAAGCATCATACAACACAATAACAACCATTATTGAACCTGAGAATTCTAAAAAAACAAAACTTAGTCAACATGAAACCAAAACACATACACATAGACCTTGAGAATCAATAAAGCAAACAAAACCTCAGGATCACAGCACTCCACCCTTTTCACTGTTTTTGAAATAAAAAGAGAAATTAAGAAAACCTGGAAGAGATAGTATGTATGTATATATACAGAGTAGACAAAATTTAGTGGCATAAAAAATATAGTGGTAGTTAAGATCACAAGGACAAGGTAACTAAAAAACACACATACCCCACATCAAAATTCTTGAAAACTAGAATAAAACATGACTAATTATCTTATTAACAGAAACCCATCATCCAATCCTATGAAGAAGAAACAACAAAGCCTTGAAATAGCAAACAAAGTTTGTCGCAATGTGCAAAAACAAAAACGAAACCTACAAAAAAAATCAATAACAAATCAAACCCATGGGACAATGGTAGCAACCTGCACACATAAAAATCAATAATAAACCTGTATAAAAATAAAAATCAATAATAAACCAAATTTATAGGACAATGGAACCAACTCATTCATACACCCAACTCAACAATTGTGTCAAAACAAAAATCAACTCCTCCATTCGAAGCAAACCACCACTACTAACACACCCAAGTGACAGACCTATAAAATTGAGATCAAGAACCACATAACTCATGCCTCAGTGATGTCGAACAAAACTCATATAAAACCAGCACAAAAATCAACAATAAACCAAACCCACATGATATTGGCAGTAACCCGCATATACACCCTACTCAACGATTGTATCAAAACACTAATTAACTCCTCTATTTGAAGCAACCCGCCACTGCCAACACACCCAAGTGACACGGCCATCAAACTAAGATCAACAACCACAACTCATGTTGCAGTAATGCCAAACAAAACCCCCGCAGCCAAGAGACCCAAGAAACAAATCGAGATCCTCTTCAACAACTAATCGGGCTAAAAAACACATAGTAATGCCAAACAAAACCCCCACCACCAAGAGACTCAAGAAACAAGTCGGGCTCCTCTCTTGCAATCAACTTGATGTCTTCCTTTAATATAGCAGAAGGTTCAAGAAAGCAAATGATGCAAGAAACGCAAGGTTCAAAAAAGCAAAAGATGCAAAAAAACATTAAAAAAAAAGAAGCAAGCCTTGAGATAAAAAAAAAAATCTAAATTAATTATCAAAACAGTTACTACATAGACAGATTACTCTGATAGAGCGACTCAACACGGCCAAGTTTATGGGCACTCTATGGCTGCTCACTGGAGTCGTGTGTCTATTCGATGATAAACAAAGCTTTCTAGTTATAAGGAAGAGCTTGAAGAACAAGAGAATTTAGACAAACAAGGTTTTTATTGAAGAGGCTTCACCTATGAGAAAACTCTCTTCGGGTTCTGCCCTTAAACATTACACACAGCCTCTATTTATACAAGTTTTGAGGCCTTTGATTACATATGAAAGCACTCACCTAATAATGCACCACTACATAAGTGGTTGCTTACATAAACATGCACTCACCTAATAATGCACCACTACATAAGTGGTTGCTTACATCATTGATTACATAAACATGCACTTACTAATAAGGCACCACTATATGACAAGACAAGTGATAAAACAAATGATAAGTGTCACCCGGCAATAGACTCATGATCTGGAGAGAGATTCTGATCTGATAAGTTATCTTGGATTTGTAGGGCCAACTCATAGTCATCATCTTCAATCATTTCTCTCTCATGTGGTTTCAGAAGTGTTGGGATTCCCAGAATTATCTGCTTGATTTTTTTATTTTTGTACCTCATGCTCAGTTCATGGAGATGATCGGAATAGTGAGGGTCATAAAAGTCATAGTCAGGTTCTTCATCAGGATCTGTGCCTTTAGGCCATAATTCATCAGGAATGATATTATTCTTGAGGCACACTGTTTTTTGCATGGTCTTGAGCTCCGGGAGGTTTGTGAGGGGTTGTTCATACAGAGAGTATGGATGTGTTTTGTAGAGGGTAGCCTGGGGAAAACTCATAACCAAGTTGTCTGGCGAGGCTTTGAAAGGCCTGTGGAATATGAAAATAAAGAACAAATGGGCAAAGGCTTGCTTGACAGACCTGGGTCGGGCTTTGTTTTGATATACTTCAATCCAACAAGGGTGTGGATGAGGCCATTGAGATTTTTCATGTTGGAGAATGGAGATCCATTGTGTAGGGTCATGAAACCAAGTGAGGAACTTGAAGGTATAGTACCAAGAGTCCGCTATCCAAGAAGTCTTGAGAAAACTGACAAGAAAGCAATCGATGGGGAACTCTATAGCAATATGGTACAGGTGACAGAGGTACCATAAGAAAAAGTAGAGTTCTTTAGGGAACAAGCCAGATGGTTTGAAAGTGAATAGGTGGATAAAAGGGTATTTCGGATGGATGCCTAGGCTTTGGAAGCAAAGGGAGGACATATCATAGTTGAGAAGAAGGTGATCTTGGAGGCTAAAGAGTTTGTCTTTGGCTTGCTGGTTAAGGGTATGGTTAAGGATCATTTCTTGAGCAAGAGGAGGTAAATCTGCTGTGGGGAAATCTCGCTCAGACGGAGGTGGATTGGAAGAGGAGGCCATAAGAATCAAGGGAAGGAGCAGTGTTTGTGATTTAGGTGGTCTGGTGAGCATGTCTGGAATTATGTTCTTGTGTCCCTTTATATGCTCGACAGTGAAGGTGTACTTAGAAAACCATTCTGCTAGTCTCAGCAGCTGTGGATGAGGAAGCATTTTGCGTTTGAACTGTAGCATCTTGGGAAAAGAAGAACAATCCATGATTACTTTGAAGTGGTAGGCTGCTAGGTGGAACTCGAACTTTTGGATGCCATACTTTACAGCTAGGATCTCTTTGAAAGTGGAGTGATAGTGGGTTTCTGACTCCTTGAAAAACCCGCTTTTGTAGCCACATATGTGTCGGTGGCCTTCTTTATCTTCAAGTAGCACAACACTCCAATATTTGTCACTAGCATCAGTCTGGAGTATACGTTGCCTTGTTGATGGAATGACTAAAGCAGGTAGGTGTTGTGTGGCCATCTTTAGTTGTTTGACTGCTTGTGTCTGCTTTTCTGTCCAGGGGTCTGCATCTTTTTTCAACATGAGCTGGAGTGGCCTTGTCATCTGTGCAACATGGTGAATAAAATTTATGAGATATTGGACAATACCCAGAAACTGTTGGACTTGTTTTCTAGTGAGGGGGCCATCAGGAAATTTTTGGAGTTCTTCAGCTATATGGGTGTCAGGTGTGTAAGCACCATCTGTAAAAATCATACCAAGAAATTCAATTTCCTTTTGGCAGATACGCATCTTGGATTCAGAAAGCATGATGCCATGATGGTGAACAAGCTCTGCAAATTGCTTTAGCAGCATAACATGTTACTCCTCGTCTTTTGAGAAAAGTAACACGTCATCAATGTAGATTAAAGCTGATTGAAGTATTGGTTCAAATACTTTAATCATAGCCTTTTGAAATAAGGAATGTGCTACTTTGAGGCCAAAAGGCATGACTCGCCATTGGTAATGGTGGTCTGGTATGCAGAAACCTGTTTTGTATCTGTCTTCAGGATGAATGCCAAGTTGCCAAAAGCCAGCTTTAAGATCAAACTTGGAGAACACTTTGGCATTGTGGAGGTTTGCAAATAATGTCATGGTGTTTGGCAAGGGAAATTTATCATCTTGTAAAAAATGATTCAAGGGCTGATAATTAATTACCAACCTGAGCTTGCCTCGTTTTTGCTCAGACCTTTTATTAACATAAAAGGCTTCACAAGACCATGAGGAGTTTGTGGGTTCAATTAATCCTTGAGCCTGTAATTGAGCACATTCTTCTTGAGCTAGCATCTTGTGCTCAGGATTCATTCCGGTGTGACTAGCTTTTGTGGGATTGATGTCTTTATTAAGCTTGAAAGGAAGCCTAATAAAAAATTGCGGGTTTTGCCATAAGGGATGAGAACATTTAGCAAGAAATTCCTGGTGAGAGTTTGAACATGAGTGTTGAATGATTTTGGCTTTGATAAGGGCAATATGGTCTGGATGTGAAGGTTGGAGTTCATAGAGTGAAGGGGTAATTGTATATGGAAGAAAATGAGCTTTATACTGAATACCACGAGGAAGGATTCTGAACTTAGATTTGAAATAAACATCAAACCCAATAACTAAATCCTTTCCAGGTAGATGAGATCCAAGAACATGGGTTTTGACTGAACATTGTGGAAGGATTTGTATGGTAATAGGTTTTTTGGTTTTGAATTGGGTGCAGAAAACTTGATTGTCAGCAGCTCGGAAGTATTCTTTATGGGTGACCCAACAATGAGGAGGAAAAACTTTAGGGTTTAGAATGGTTCTGTGAGCTCCAGTATCAAATAAGGCTATGGCTTTGATGGGCTTGGCATATGTGGATGTAAGAATAGTAACAGGGGCTAGAGGTATTAGGTGTGAAGGGGGGCTGGTAGGTTGGGCTTGGTAAAGTTCATAGATCTCGTCATCAGAACTTTCATCAGCAACAGCAGCTATGGTGTCAGGAGTGAGCTCATCCGTGAGGGAGAATAGGGATTCGACTTCATCATCATCAGGATTGAACTTTGTGTTTTGGGCCGGGAAATCAATTAACTTCAGGGACTGGGCCTGCTTCTTTGGACAGGCTTTTGCAAAGTGACCTTTGCGTTTACAGATGAAGCATCTATTGGAGCTTGAAGGGAAGTTCTTGGGGCGCCTAGTGTGGTGTTTTCTGAGGAACTTCCATTTCTTCTGGCGACCATTAAAAGAAGATCTGTGGATTTTCTTCAAATGCCTCTTCTTTTTCATGGAACAATTGCAATCAGCATTGTTTGAGCATTTAATCATCAGATCTGGTCGTTTGCAGGCACGGAGCATAGTTTTATCAGGCTGTAAGATCTTGGTGAAATACTTGTGTTGATCGCACATTTTGTTGAGGGCTTCCAACACCTGATGAAAGATCGTGCCAAGAGATTGGTTGTCAATAACTTTTTTTCTGATTTTGAATAGTCTGAACGTTTCATCAGCCAGATCTCTAGGTATGGAGGCCAAAAAGGCATGCTTGAGGCTTGGATCATCAGGACCAGATAGAATATGGTATCGTCGGCACATCTCTTTAAAATGTCTTTCAAGATCAGATCTCAAATAGGAACAACACTTCATTTTGTAGTACTCATACCTTGCGATTTCTTTGTCATTTAGAGCTTCGCCAAGAAATTCATAATGGAGCCAGCCCAAAGCTTCAGAAAGAGATGCACTGTTCACAAATTGTATTTGCCGATAATCTCCTAAGGCATGGAACCAATCCCATAAGGTGCCAGAGAACTTTGCAGAGAATTGTTGTAATGCGTCTTGAAGGGTCACTCCGTCCTTGAGCATATAACTAGTCAGCCAGGAATGGAATTCAAGCATTCTATCACGCCATTTTACTCGCGGAATGTCATCCAAAGTAAAATATCCACCGGTATTTGAAGAATGGATATGAGGCTGGTAATGATGAGGGTGAAGATTTACTTCATCGTCACTGCCGACTGGTTCCTCCACACTAACTTTGGTGGTAGAAGTTGGTGGAGGTTCTTGCCTAGTCCGGGAAGATTAAGGATCTGACGAGTGTGTTGGAGGAGGATCAGCCATTAGTAATGGTGGCATGGAATAAGTGTCGGAAGAGTCGTCTTCAGAAGTCACAATAGTGCTATTATCAGTATCATCAGTAGGAGGCTCTTCTTCAGGTGTATTGGCAAGAGGTTCATGAGTGAGAATTTTAGGGATGGTGTGGTGGGAATAGGTAGTGAGTAAAGACTGGATAGGGTTGGAAGATTGGTGAGACTGAATCATAAGTTGATAAGGGTCCTGGGAGTCTTGGAAAGGGTCATCTGGTTCATGTTTTTTGGATTCAAAAGAATTAGAGGATGAGGAGATGATAGGGGCTGGTGATCTGGGTTTTTTGGAAATTGGTGGTACTTGGGTTTTCCCTTTGTCACGTTTGGAGAAAGGTTTGAAAAGGTTTTCGGAGTCGGGGTTTCCAAATAGTTGAGGTGTAGGAGGTAGAGGTTTTGGAGTGAAAGGAGAGTGTTTGGCCCAATAAGGGTCTGGGTAATAGGAGGTCATCCTATTTTGTGAAGGTTCAGGGAATGGTGAAGTCTTTGATTTAGATTTAGCTAACTCGGTCTGAAGAGACTTAAGTTGTATTTTGAGAGACTGAATTTCTTGTTCTTTCTGAGGATCTATATGGCCGCCAGTAAAAGCTTGAAGTAATAGATACTCATGAATGGTGGAGATCCGTTGTTGAATTTCAGCACACAACTTTTCAAGATGTAGAATCCGAGAGTCAACAGAAACTGTCATCTTTTTCAGATTAGTCTGTACCTAGTCAACCTTGGATTCAATGCGATGAAGAACTGAATTCTAAGCAATGGCATTTTGGCTTTGCCAATTGAGAACAGCTTCAGCCTGGGTAACTTGTTTAGGACGGCCATCAGCATCAACACCTGAAGGATTTTGGACCTGGGGAAGAGTACGGACTCTGTCTTTAACTTGTTCCTGTAAAGCAGGAAAATCATCATCATAAGGTCTTGTGGGTTGATACATAGCAACTGTGGGAACTGGTTCTGGAGATGCCCAAGAAGGAGTGTACTTGACAAGATAGTCAAATTTTCCAGAAGATTGTCCCAAGGTGTCAATAGTGCTGTCTCCATGGATGTATCTGGATTTCAGCTTCTTACCAGAAGATTTTTTTTTGTGCCGCGGAGTATCATCTTCATCGGCCATGGTTTCATTACAACAACTGTCACAATGACAGGTGTCCCAAAAAATATGGTTGTCCTTAGCAAAAGAGTAGATTGGTAGACCAGTATCTGAGAAGGACTCAATAGGTACTGGAAGAGGATCATGAACGGACTGCATCATCGAGATGGAAGAGAAAATTGCTGGGGAAGATGTGGAAGATGCTCCCTTTTGGAAGATAATTTCTACAGTGTCATCAGTCTTTTTGGTGAACTCAGGTTCCATGGATTGTATGGGAACAGAGTTTTGGTGCAATTTTTCGTAATTGGTAACCCAAGAAGAAGGAAGTAGCTTTTGTAATTCTTCTTTCGGGATTTGGCGTGAGACATGGGTACAGATGGCCTTTTGATTAGTATCGACGGTGATGAGTAAAGCATCATTGGTAACAGGGAGTACTAAATCAAAAGCATGATTTTGTATCCGATAAGCCATTTGGTAATGAAGAGTGGCTTGGTAGGTGTCCAGGACTTGATCAGCACCAGTAATCTACAGTTGGACTGTAAACCCCGGGAAATAAATGTAAGTGTTAAATTAAAAGAGAAATAAAATAAGTTGAGGGGAGGGTGAAATTGAAATAAATAAAAAGATTATGATTTAAATGATAAGAAGAGAAGAGGGGGGGGGGAAAGGAAAAAAGAAAAGAGACATTTAAAATGGGGGGAGATAAGTTAGGGGGGTTAGAGAGAAAAAGAGAAGAAGGGGGTTGTGCTCCGACAGCCATATCTCTGCCGGCCACCGTTGGATTAGGATGAGTTTTGGATATGTTGGGCAGATCACTATGGTCTAGCATCTTACCGGAAGGATTGTAATTATCTGCCGCCGTTTGAGAAACCCGATCATCTGAAGATTTCTGGAAACCCCCTCAAACCCGTCAGAGTCGCCGGACAGTTCCTCCACCGTCCACCGTTGGATTTCTCTGATTGTTTGGTAAGTTGTACTTCATTATACGACCTACACGATGACCGTAGGGATTTTAAATATCTCTTACCATTTGAGAGATATTGCATTTTGAATGAATTCTGGAATTTGTTGAGACTCTTTTCAAATGTGTTGCGCCGCCGACTGAGTTTAGAGTTTTCATACCGTTGGATCAAGCTTATTTTTGAGTATTGTGTTCGCCTTGGTTGTTACTACATATTCACCGAAGGGATTCTCCTGGTTTTTCTCCGTTACAGGTGAGTATTCTTTTGAAGAAAATAGCAAAATCTGCTTTCTTCTTCCAGTCAGAGCCGCCTGCTATTTTCGCTTAATATCACCGTTGGATGAAGCTGAAATTTGGGTATGTGGTGCTACTGAGTGTGATTAATGTTATGAACGGTGGAGATGAGGAATTGACAGTCCAGCAAGGAGATATGTATGTTGAACAGTAGCTCTCCAGTTTAAGGTCAGTCTCCGGTTTAACTCCAATATTGGTAGATCTAACCGTTAAAATGATCTGAAATTTGGGTATGTGTTGCATGCGTTGTTTATATACAATGTCACCGTTGGGATTTGACATTGTCTGAGTGAATTGTGATTTATTTCTATTACAATTACTGCTGAGTGCTGTCTTGGCAGCATTGTTTTTGGGTGTTCAAACATGGCTTCCAATCCAAAAACCTTGACCCCCAAAGCCAAAACCATAGATGCAAACCCAGTAAACCAACACCAAAACACTAACACTTGGTGCACTCTCAACACTAGCTCTCGTAAGCCGATTGTTTCTCGTCTTCAATTGAATGGTAGTTTATGGGAGAAGTCCGTTGTGGATTGGTGTCGGTGCCTGGTAGGTTTCTTTCTCGAGAATAAGTTTTTTTTTCATGCTATGAATTAAATTGCTAACAGGATATGGAAGAGGTTTGGCCTTGAGGACGTGACATCCTTGGCCAATGATTTTACAATGTTTCGTTTCAAAACAGGAAATGAATTACAAAAGGTTCTTCAAAATGGACCTTGGATGTTTGGGGGAGGGGGAAAGCCATTATTCTTCAGCAATGGCACTCCGGGTTTGTCTTTGACATGAACAAGATCACCAAAACTTCCAGTACGGATTCGGATTGTAAAATGTGGAACACTTGAATGTGAACATATGAACTCTTGAAATGAGTGTGACGACGAAAGTGATTCAAAAAAATACCAAAGTACAGATTATGACCATTGATGTTGTAGGTGGTGTGGTCGGGATTGGACCGTCGTCGAGACAGGAACAACCCATGGGTGGAGCAGGTGGTGTGGTCGGGATTGGACCGTCGTCGAGACAGGAACGACCCACGGGTGGAGCAGATAGGTGACTTGCACCTTTCTTTTTAATACATTGAATAAGGAAATACTTTAACATGAATATTATTCTATTGTGTAAGAACCTATATCAAATTGTTGAAAGTGTAAATGTTGATGAATGATTGATTAGCTTCGGCTAATGGCATCCAAATGGATGGCCGGTATCAATGATTGATTAGCTTCGGCTAATGGCATCCAAATGGATGGCCGGCATGAATGATTGATTAGCTTCGGCTAATGGCATCCAAATGGATGGCCGGGATGAATGATTGATTAGCTTCGGCTAATGGCATCTGAATGGGTGGCCGGAATGAATGATTGACTACCTTTGGCTAATGGCATTTGAAAAGGATGACCGGGGTGAATGAACGATTAACCTCAGTAAATATGCCTTAAGAGGATAGACGGGTTATTAATTATGGTTGTGTTGAGAACGATGTTTAAGATTTTGTAGACCCAGGAGGATTGGATCGAGATTGATTTTAAGGGTTCTATTACTGTCTCCATACTTGTTACTGTTTAATCTGTTACTGGTCGATCTGTTACTGTTTGGAACTATTAATGGTCGACCTGTTACTGTTAGTGCTTGAGACATGTTATTGTCTCGGGACATGTTACTGTGAAATTGATGCATTTATATGCATTACAAGCTATTGTACCAAGTACATGAAGAAATTATAAATGTTAATGCCTCCTGTAACTGCCAGACCGTTTAGTTACCATTATAATTATCATTAAGTAATTATATTTTCTTAAATGTTTTGTATTGCTGTAGGGACGTCACATCCACGAGATGTCTAAGGAACCCGATGCACGAAAACCAACTTTTGCAAGGAACCATGTAGATGTATTCTAAATCACAATGTATTTTGTGGGAATCAATGTACAAAACACATAACTTTTATTAGACCCTTTTGTGTAAATTCGTAATGGCTATTAGTAGTATAGGAATGCAATATGTATAATTTTAATATGAATTTCTAATTATGCAACCATAATACTACATGTTTATGTAAGATCCACTTTTAATGAAATGTTGATTGTATGGATGGTATTCTGATGATGTGAGGCATCAGGTTCACTGATTTCCGGTACCATATGTGTTAGATATATATATATATATATATATATATATATATATATATATATAAAATCCGGATCGTTACATGGACTTTCAAAAAGTGATGGAGTTGAGGATCATCCAAGGCCATATTGAAATTGGGATAGAAAGTAACAACTATTGTGCCACAATTAAGAGTGGTTTCAAGAGATCCAATGCAAGCATGTTGGTACTCCAAATATCTGGTGTCCAAAAGAGCTAATCGTGCTGCAACCGGTAAGCCTTTACGGCCATGATAGGACAAAGCGAGACGAATAGCACCAAAATGGATATGTGTATATCCTTGAGTAATCCACTGGCCTGGAAATTCAGATGGAATTTCAAGAGTAACAAATTGTTCTCGAGAGGTAGCAGGAATCTTATGTTGGTCAAAAGAGGAGGCTTGAACATATTCTTTTGTCATACGAGAGGGTTGTTTGATGAGAGTTTTAATACTGCGGATGACAGAAGGAGATCTTTTGGCAAAAGCATGATAAGGATTGACTAGAGGAAGGTCTGTTTCAGAGATTTTTTGGGTATCATCTAAAAGATTAACCTCATATAGATAAGCAAGTTTAGTAGAGGTAGATTGACGGAAAGAAGGGGAAGGGGGAAGTTGGAAAGAGGAAGTAGAAGTTCGAGGAGAAGTAGAAAGAGTTGAAGATGGAGAAGAAGAAGTCATGATCAACCTCAAACCAGAGTAAGGCTCT
Organism: Salix arbutifolia; assembly: GCA_025169955.1. Lineage (NCBI taxonomy): Eukaryota > Viridiplantae > Streptophyta > Magnoliopsida > Malpighiales > Salicaceae > Salix > Salix arbutifolia. Next base: position 16,955,022 of record CM045917.1, on the reverse strand, counting down.
GATACCAAACTACATAGACAGATTACCAAGCCACAGGAAAAAGAAAATAGAAAAGCTAAACACGTGGCAACGAAGCCACAAGAAAAAATATAAAAAACAAAAGGCATATCAAAACTAAGTCGCAACCAAAAAAAAGTCAGGCGCATGCATAAGAACAACATCACACAAAACTTCATAAAAATAAATCGACCTAGGGATTACTTGAATTAAGAAATCAAAGTTATTAGATGAAACTTCAACCCTTTAATTATAAAAAAATAAAAATTAAAGGTATAAGGATAAACACCATAAAAACAATTAACATTTGATAAGTCCCGAGAAGTTCCATGCAGAATAACAATATAAGTGTGATCTCATCACAAATAAAATATTATTATGGATAAAGAAATCAAAGTTAACTTGTTTGACCCTTCACTTATAGTTTATAAAATAAATAAACCTTAATGGACTGATGCGGTAAACATAAAACCCAATTAATATAAAATAAAAACTCAAATATTATAAAATTAATAATTCAAGTCCAAATAAATTAATAAGTTGCTGAATTCATATAAAATAATGCCACTAACTCTTACCCTTGCGTATGCACATGCGATGCCGACCTGTGGATATTGAAATGCTGTCGGCTTTGCATCCTTGTAGAACAAGGAATAAAAAACACTTGATGTCGACTTCTTGTTTATCAATTTGTAGTCCTTACAGTCATGGAATTTCTACGTATGGAATTCCAAAATTAATAAGGAAAACAAATCTTTGCTGGCTAATCTATTTTAATGCCACTCTTTTTCTTCTTCTTTTTTGGCTTTATCCATCTGTTTAGAAAAAAACATCAAAGGTTTCATATATATATATATATATGAAACCTTTGATGTTTTTTTCCCCATCAATCTTCTTCCTATTATACAAATTTGAAACCCATGTACTTAAAATAAAATAATTAAGATCGGTAAATTTTAGAATATTTAAAATTACTTTGCCATGGTACGTGGGGGGATGCTGGCATTGTTCTCCAAGATTTCCTCTCTTGTGATGACTAGTCTACTTCACTTTAATTTTCTTAAAAAAAGAATATTTTAAAGATTTTGTTGACTAAATGACCATTCTGATGCAAGCAATGACAACGAAAACGAAGCACCTAGAAGTGTACAAGGGAAACTCACAACTCTACCAAGGACCCGTGTTCTGCTATAAATTCTTGCTTTCGCCTGAGTTCACAAATTGCAAATTGAAAAAGGAAACAAATTACTGAGAAAAATCTTGCCTTTTCATTTGCAACAAATGGCTGAGGAAGTAGTTCTTCTGGATTTGAAGGTTAGTCCTTTTGCAGCAAGGGTGAGGATAGCTTTGGAAGAGAAGGGAATAACATATGAATCGAAGGTGGAGGACTTGAGAAACAAGAGCTCTACTCTTCTCAAGATGAACCCAGTTCATACGCAGATTCCAGTCTTAATCCATAATGGGAGACCTATTTGTGAATCAATGATCATAGTTCAATATATTGATGAGGTTTGGAGCCATAAATCTTCGCTGTTGCCTTCTGATCCTTATCGACGTGCGCATGCCAGGTTCTGGGCCGACTACATCGACAAGAAGGTAAGTTCTTAGCACTGATCAATTTTCTTTTTCTCTGTCTGAAACAATTTGTTTACTGACATGCAAATTGGTTTCGTCCAGATTTATCCTATTGGAAGGAATCTATGGGCATCCGAAGGTGAGGTCAAAGAATCATCGAAGAAGGACTTGGTTGAATGCTTCAAAGTTTTGGAAGAACAACTCGGAGAGAAGCCCTATTTCGGGGATGAGAGCTTTGGCTATATAGACTTGGCACTCATTCCATTCTACACCTTCTTTTACACATTCGAGACCCTGGGAGACCTGAGCATGGTAGCCGAGTTCCCAAAGCTCGTGGAGTGGGGTGAGAGATGCTTGCAAAAGGAGAGTGTATGCAAGTCTTTAAGTGACCAGAAGGAGGTTTATGAAGTCATTTTGCAGATAAAACAGGGACTGGGGATTCAATAAATATATAGTAATACTTCAAAAAAAAAAATGTTCTGGAACAGCAATCGATTGATTATTTCAGTCTGATAATAATAATAATAATAATAATAATAATAATAATAATAATAATAATAATAATAATAAAGGTTTCAAGGATATTAATGTATTGAATTATAGTCTGCTTGGATTCACCCTCTCCTCTGCCCTTTATTGTTTTTTCTTGGCACATATGAACATGAAGTTGAGAAATTTGATGATAGCCATCAGAAATGAAAAAGACTCGATGATTAAGGGAACTTATTAATTCCCTGAATGAACAATCATCCAATTGGAGATTCATAAAAATCACCCCAACTTATTTGATGCAGCAATCGCACCAGTTTTCTTTATTAAACACAATTTAGTATTGCATGATGAAATTAAATGTAAGAAGCAGCAGCAGCAGCAGTTAAATATGGGGAGAAAACTCAAAATATTATTCCAATAAATTTAAATAATGTTTCGTGAGGATAGCTAAAATGATTCAGCTACACTTTCCAATGTTTTGTTAATAATAATCTTAATTGTCAAGATATGGAAAGGTTGTCATAGCTTGCTTGCATCATGGTTTTTCCCCAAATTCATAAAGAAACTAGTTTGACAATTATGCGCACTTGGGCATCATGATTTTGGAAAGTCATACTTATTAAGTATAAGACTATAAGGCATGGGTTTTCCACCATAGCTATCACTGTTCACATATTTACAAAATAATATGGACCTTGTGTGTTTTTATTAGTAATTCATTATGGTCATTAAAGTTTAATTTTAGGTGATTAGATGTTAATTGAAAGTGAATTATTTTTAGTCAATAGTGGAAGAGAGATCAAAATAAAAAAGACGTCAAATATAGATGATATACCATAGATTTCAAGAAAATACATTTAATTCTCAAACTTAAAAAATAACACAAATTATATAATTTAGATTTCTTTATTTTTTTATAAAAAAAATTAAATTTTTTTAGGCGATGAGGTCATTGGATCATGATTATGACAAAAAAAAAAATGATGCTCCAACTTTCCATCTACTTTGATGGTGACTAGTAAGTAGGCTTATAATCAACATGTAAGAGCAACTCCAATGACAAAAGTTATTTTGGAGAGTCAAATCTTTAAAATTATTTTTTAAATAGTGTATATATAATTTTTTATTGATGTGTTCTTAATAGTAAAAATTATTTTGAAAAGTTATTTTTTATATTATTTTAAATATAGTATAATTATTAATTTTATATATAATATATGTTCACACCTGTCCCACACTTGTCCCTCGATCCAACGATCAACACCTCTCCTTTTCTGAATTATATGCTCTCTCCCTCACCCACACACAACACGCACCACATCAATCTCTCTAAAAAGACCACTGTTTTTAATTCTTCTTCCTTTTCACTAGAGATTTTAAAATCCCTTCTTTCATCTTTGTTCAATATAAAAGAATCATGCTACTCAAGGCATCACCACCCTTTTCTCTATTGAATACGACAAGGGGTAATCTGGACTTCCTATTTCCATCTGTTTCTTTTGTGTCTAACAAAAATCTTTCTATTTCTCCTTCATTTCTTCACTCAAAAACTGGGTTTGGACTCGTTGCTTGTGCCTCAAAACGGGCTAATAGTAAGCCTTTAACTGGTGTTGTCTTTGAGCTTTTGAGAAGGTTAAGAAAAAACTGAATCTTGTGCCTAATGTGCCATAAATCTAGTAACCCCATACTTTCTTACCTATCTACTGTTTTGGGTTAAGAGAGAGCAATTGTTATTAATTTGGAGCATATTAATAAGGCGATTATCACAGCACAAAGAGGTTTTGTGGTTGAATTCCAAAGACCCTTCTATCACTCCGTTTGTTGAAGAGTTGCAGAGGAAATTAAATATGATTAATTAATGCTGAACAGTGTTATGGTTTTTTTATTTCGACCTGTTTCAAATAGCACATCAAGCGGGGTTTGGCTATCAAACCAAAATAGTTGTTCTTTTGAAGTGGAGTAAATGAAATACAAAAGGTAAAAGGACATATTTTTGGCTTTTCTCTCCAATTTGCCTGCTTGGTTGGAGATGTTCTAAGAACATTACAGCTAGGAGTGCTATTTTGAAGAGGCAAATCTTCAAAATGGTATTTTGAATAGTGTAAAAATAGTATTTTTATTGATATGTATTCCAATGGTAAAAATTATTTTGGAAAGTCATTTATTTTTATATTATTTTAAATATAGTGTAATTATTTTATATGTATTTTAATTATGCAATTAATTATACAATTAATAATAGTAAGTTATATAAATTAAATAATTGTTTTTAAAAAACCCTCCAACAATATAATTATTAATTTTATATATAATTTTTTACTTTTTTGTTAAAGTATTTTTAAGTAAAAATAAAAACAACAATTTTTTTTTATATAATTACATTATTTTCTTAATATATATTTATTATATATAGATATATTATATTTATAATATAGTAAAGAAGGTGGCACCAATGTGGGGCCACCGATTTTACTTCCTCTCTTAAGCTCAGAGCTTGTTTAGTAAAAAAAATTTCACCGAAAATCAGTCCCAGAATCAGTCCCAAAATCAGTCCCAAAATCATCTTCAATCAATTTCCCAGAATCATCTACTTCACCACACATTCAATCACCCAGAATCAGTTCCAAAATCAAATCCAATCATCAAAGTTCATTTCACAATCTTCATTAGTTTTTTTTTCTCCAGAATTATCATCACACAATTATCATCACACAAGTTCATTTCAAAGATCATATCATCACACAATTTCATCACAGAATCCAGTGTTCAAATTGTTTCTCACAACAAATCACTCAAACCACTATCCAGTGTTCACCTTTTCTCAAATCAAAAATCCCTAACCTAAATCAAATCTCTACTCCTTCAATTCAGCCAACATGGCCCAAGACAACACATCATCAATTCACGACAAAGAAATTGCCACAGACTCATCAAGATTCAACATCTCAAACCCTTACACCTCTCATCACTCAGACCACCCGGGGCTGGTTTTGATTTCCAAGCCCTTGAATGGCAACAACTACTCTACCTGGAAAAGAGCCATGACACTGGCTTTGAATTCTAAAAATAAGTTGGGTTTCGTTGATGGCTCGATTGAACAGCCACCACAAGCAACAGAACCTGAAATTCATGCAGCTTGGTCCCGCTGCAACGACATGGTCCATTCTTGGATCATTAACACCTTAGACCCAGAAATTTCAGACAGTGTAATTTATTACACCACTGCCAACGAAGTCTGGGAAGATCTTCGTGAACGTTTCTCACAAAGCAATGCCCCCAGAATCTTCGAAATTCAAAGGGACATAGCTTATTTTCGCCAAGACCAGCTCTCGGTCTCAGCTTACTACACGAGACTGAAAGGGCTTTGGGATGAACTCAGCTCACACAGTGAAATCATGCATGGAACACAACATGATCAACAGAAGATGATGCAATTTTTAATGGGCTTGAATGATACTTACAGTGGTATACGGGGACAAATCCTCTTGATGAGTCCTCTGCCTTCCATTCGCCAAGCATACTCGTCTGTGGCTCAAGAGGAGAAGCAATGCCTCCTCAGTTCGACCAATTTTGCAGAGATTGGGGGTGGCGCTGCCATGGCGGTTCGCAGCAACGGGGGCCAAAAGTTCTTCTCTCCCGTTGGTGCGCGAAGGTATAACAATGGGAACTCACCCTCTCCAGAAAATTTCACTCGGGGTCGATTTGGGGAGAGGGACAGAGGAGAGAGAGACGACGAAAGGCTGCGTTTTGGGGGAGAGCGACAGCGTTTTGGAGAAGGAGGAGGTCTGATGGGCATGAATGGCAGAGACAGGCGTTTTACGCGTGATGGGCGTGACGGGCCGCGAGCTGGAGCTGGGTTTGGGCGTGATGGGCCCAATACGCGTGATGGGCCGAGAGGACGCCCACAATGCAGTCATTGTGGGCAGATGGGCCATTGGGCCCAAACTTGCTATGCACTGAAGGGCTACCCAATAGCCCATCCAAGAGGCCGGCCCATGGGCCCGGGTCAATTCCATAACAGGCTCGCCGTGAATAATGTGTCTGAAAGGCCATATAAAGAAGCAGATCAAAGCCCAGTTATTGGCATTTCGGAGGCCCAGATAAAACAGCTCTTATCTTTGCTCGACATTAAAAATGAAGGATCAACTTCCCAAACACCTACCAAACCAGGTTTGTCCAAAACAATCCCCCGCAAGTGGATTATTGACAGCGGGGCGACGGATCACATTTCTTCATCGTCAAAATTTTTTTTCCACATGGAAAAAAATTGCTCATTACCTCCTGTGTCATTGCCCAGCGGAGAGAAAGCAAAAATTGTTGCGAGAGGATCATTACCTCTTAATTCAATTTATTATTTAAAAAATGTGTTGTGTGTTCCCACATTCAAAGTGGATTTGATGTCAGTTAGCCGCCTAACCAGAGGATTGAATTGCTCAATAACTTTCTTTCCTTATTGGTGTATTTTGCAGGATCTGGCTACGAAGAGGATGATTGGTTTGGGGAAACAACATGATGGGCTATATTACTTGGTGGCACTAGCAACAAAAAGACCCGACGCAACTATCTCACCCATTTGCAACCTCACCATTTCAACCACTGATCTCTGGCATCATCGATTAGGTCATGCATCACCATCTCGTTTAAATTTTATTGCTAAGAATTATTTAAATTTTTCAATTCAGTCAAGTACAATTTGTCCTGTTTGCCCTTTGGCAAAACAGAGTCGTTTACCTTTTCGTCCTAGCGTCATTTCATCTGTAAAACCTTTTGAGATAATCCATTGTGATATTTGGGGGCGCTATCGCCATCCTTCAATTACTGGTGCTTATTATTTTCTCACTATTGTTGATGATTATACACGTTTTACATGGATTTTTTTAATGCAACACAAAAGCGAAACACAATCATTGCTCAAATTTTTTTTTAATTATGTTAACACTCAATTTGAGTCTAAAATCAAAATTTTTCGCAGTGACAATGGTGGAGAATTTATTTCCCTGCGTAATTTTTTTGCTGATCATGGTGTCATTTTTCAACATTCTTGTTTTTACACGCCTCAACAAAAAAAAGGGTTGTAGAACGCAAACATCGACACATCTTACAAGTAGCTAGAGCCTTAAAATTTCAGGCTACTCTTCCTACACTTTTTTGGGGAGAATGTGCTCTCACTGCTGTGCACTTAATCAATAGGCTTCCTTCACCACTTCTTTCGTTCAAAACACCTTTCGAACTACTTTTTTTAAGAACTCCTTCTTTTTCCCATTTACGTGTTTTTGGATGTTTAGCCTACGCTACTAATGTCCATCCTTCTCATAAATTTGATCATCGTTCTATACCCTCAATTTTTATCGGTTATCCCATTGGTCAAAAAGCTTATAAATTATATGATTTGTCACAGAAATTTTTTTTTACAAGTCGTGATGTCAAATTTCATGAGACGGTCTTCACTTATGCTTCCCTTCCTTCATCTGACCCACACACCCAGACAGGCCCCTTACCACTTCCGACCCCAGATCACTATGATCCTTACCCTTCACCCACTACAGCCCAACAACCAGATCCTTCTCCCCACCCTCCCATATCTCCATCCTCTCCGATTCACCCCATCCCACATACACCTCTTTCCCCACCAGACACAGAATCTCCATTATTACCTTCCCTACCTGATCCACCTCCTGCACCCTGTATTACCAACACCCCTGTCACAGTTCCCACTAGGCGTTCCACCCGCCCACTGGTCCACCGGTCAAGCTTCACGACTATGTATGCTCCACCGTTTCCTCCTACCAACCAACCTCCTTGTTCCCCGGTCCAAGCAAAGGTACGAGGTATCCCATGGCTAATTTTCTATCTTATCACCGATATACACCTGCTCTTCACTCTTTTGTTGCACAGCTCAGCATGGCCACTGAACCCACCTCTTATTCCGCGGCTGCCTCTAATCCTAATTGGCAAGCAGCCATGGCTTCTGAATTGAAAGCTCTCCAAGATAATGGTACATGGACCCTCGTCCCTCTTCCAGCAGGAAAATCACCTATTGGTTGTCGTTGGGTGTTTAAAATCAAACATCTCTCCGACGGTTCTATCGAGCGATACAAGGCTCGTTTGGTCGCCAAGGGCTTCACTCAGTTAGAGGGCGTCGATTATCAGGACACCTTTTCCCCCACAGCTAAGATCATTTTTGTCCGTTGTTTGCTTGCTTTGGCCGCTTCTCATAATTGGTCCATTCACCAGCTAGATGTCAACAACGCTTTCCTGCATGGTGACTTGACTGAGGAAATATACATGTCACCACCACCAGGGCTTCGGCGACAGGGGGAGGATGATTTAGTATGTCGCCTACACAAGTCCTTATACGGACTGAAACAGGCTTCTCGCCAGTGGTTTGCAAAGTTTTCAGAGGCCATCTGCTCCGCAGGATATGAACAATCATGGGCTGACTATTCATTATTTACCAAGAAGCAAGGCAAGTCTTTTACTGCTCTTCTGATATATGTTGATGATATCTTGATTACTGGAAATGATGTTGTTAGTATTAATGCAACTAAGAAATTTCTGCATAATAATTTCCGCATCAAAGAGCTTGGAAAATTGAAATACTTCCTTGGCATTGAGGTATCTACTTCCAAGAGTAGAATTTTCATTTCACAACGTAAATATGCATTGGAGATCATTGCGGATGCAGGGCTATTAGGGGCAGCTCCAATTGATACCCCTATGGAGCGAGGATTGAAATTATCAGATGAAAGTGATTTGCTTAGAAATTCCAGTCAGTACAGAAGACTTGTCGGCAAGTTGATTTACTTGACTGTTTCTAGGCCTGATATAACGTATGCTGTTCATGTCTTGAGTAGATTCATGCATCAACCGCGAAAACTGCATATGGAGGCAGCACTTCGGGTTGTGAGATATTTGAAGGGGGCTCCTGGTAAAGGATTATTTTTCTCCTCGAACAGTGATGCTAAGTTGAGAGCCTATTGTGACTCGGATTGGGCAGGTTGCCCACTTACTAGGAGATCTACGACGGGTTACTGCATCTTTCTTGGACCTTCATTGATATCTTGGAGGTCAAAGCGGCAGAAAACAGTTTCACTTTCTTCAGCCGAAGCAGAGTATCGAGCAATGACGGGGGCCTGCTGTGAATTGACATGGCTTCGGTATCTGTTGAAGGATTTGGGTTTCTCCCACGAAGGGCCTGCTTTGCTATACTGTTATAACCGGGCTGCTCTACACATTGCGGCCAATCCAGTTTTTCATGAGCGAACCAGGCACATAGAAATGGATTGTCACTACATTAGAGACAAAATTCAGGATGGTTCGATAATTACGAGGTATGTGAATTCTGCACATCAGCTGGCAGACATCTTGACAAAGCCTCTGGGAAGAGATTTATTTGTTCCTATGATTCGCAAGTTGGGAGTGCAAGATATCCACTCTCCAACTTGAGGGGGAGTGTTGAAGATAAAATTTATATTTTACAGTACATTGTTACAGCATATTGTTAGGATATATTGTTAGGTAGTTTATTGTTCTTTGTCAGAAATGTGTGCTGTCAACACACACAAAGTAGCATTGTATACAATAGGAAAGTTTGTTACATTTTCTGTATAAATGTCCAGCTCAATGATCAATCAATACACACAATATACATTTCAATCATCTCTTCTATTTTACACTTCTTACCTGGCGATCAAAACATTACATACGAGGTCGACGCATATTCATCAGGTGGAGCTATTCAGCTCACCAAAAATCAAAGAGATGCCAATTTGAATTCAAGTTCCGGTCGAGCCACGTATCACAGACCGATGCAGCTCTGGGACAAGGCCTCGGGGAATCTTACAGACTTCAGTACCCATTTCACTTTTTCCATCAATTCGCAAAATGCATCTACGTACGGGGATGGACTGGCTTTCTTTCTTGGGCCTGAACAACTTCCATCTCTTCTCTTAGCGGGTGAAAGTCTAGGTCTTTTTAGGAACAATCAAGCACTAAACACAACGGATAATCAATTTGTTGCAGTGGAGTTCGATATCTTCCAAAATGATTTTGATCCACCACGCGAGCATGTAGGTATTGACATCAACTCTATGAAATCTGTAAATAATATTACTTGGGAATGTGATATTCGTGGAGGGAAAACTACTGATGCTTGGATTAGTTATAATTCCAGTACACATAATCTGAGTGTCTCCTTCACTGGTTATATAAATAACACTAAGGTAATGCAATTCCTTAGTGATATAGTTAGTTTGAGGGATATCCTACCAGAAAGAGTTAGTTTTGGCTTTTCGGCTTCAACAGGAACTGCATATGCCATACATACCCTTCGCTCGTGGGATTTTAGTTCAAGCTTAGAAATTGATGGTAATGGTACACGTAGGAATCGGGAAAAGAACATGACGGGACTGGCAGTTGGATTGGGGGTTGGGGGTGGTGCTATAGTTGTTGGGGCCGCTATGGTTGGGTTTGTTTTCAAGTTTATGTGTAGGCACGAAGAAGATGAAGAAGGAGGCCATGTCCTTGAAGAGTACATGGATGATGAATTTGAAAGGGGAACAGGACCAAAGAAGTTCTCTTACCAAGAATTGGCTCGAGCTACAAAGAACTTCAAGGATGAAGAGAAGCTAGGTGAGGGCGGGTTCGGTGGTGTCTATAAAGGTTTTTTGAAGGAGATTGATTCATTCGTTGCAGTCAAGAGAGTGTCAAGAGGTTCTAAACAAGGGATTAAAGAATATACAGCAGAGGTCAAGATCATTAGCCGATTGAGGCACAGAAACTTAGTCCAACTCATTGGCTGGTGTCATGAAAGAAAGGAGCTCTTACTTGTTTACGAATTCATGCCTCATGGCAGCTTAGACTCCCATCTTTTCAAAGAAACTAGCCTGTTGCCATGGGAGGTAAGGTACAAAATTGCGCAAGGCTTTCGTAAGAAAAATGTTTTTTAGCATGGATTTCGTAAGAAAAAAAAAATTATTTTCTCGTATTTTTGGATTTTACAACATGTTTGTAAAATCAAAAGGGTATTGGCCAATATTCCAAAAATATCAAAATTTTATTTTTGGGGATTCATATTATTCACTGTTGATATTTGGATAAATAAATCCTAAAGGGATTAATATCCAAAATATTGGCCGGGTTAATTCGTTATTATTCACTGTTGATATTTGGATAAATAAATCCTAAAGAGATTAATATCCAAAATATTAGTGGGGATAATTCGTTATTATTCACTGTTAATATTTGGATAAATAAATCATAAAGGCGTTGTTATCCAAAATATTAGCGGGGATAATTCGTTGTTATTCACCGTAAATATTTAGATAAAGAAACCTTTTAGTGGTAAAAATTCAAAATATTCTTACGGGAATAATACGTCATCGTCATTTAACCAATATATTTTTGAAAGATCAATATCATAGCAATTATAAGACAAACCAAAACACCAAGCAACTTACCTTAGGTAGGGCGTACTAGGAGTGCTAAAACCTTCTCTTTACGCAACCAGTCCCTTGCCTTAGAATCTCTTAAAGACCAGTTTAGGTCTCCTAGTAACCATAGTACTAGGTGGTGACTTCCTTTTTCATAAAAATAAAGATAAAACCCCGACATGAATTCCCCGACACGGGGAGTGTCGCCGCGACGCCGCGCTCTCACGGAGGGTGCGACACTTCTTACCCTTAAGAAAATTTATCATTACATAACTCTAATATGAATAATTCTTGCCATCTAACCTCACATTCACATACTGAAGCAAATCATTTCTTTCAGTAGCCATAATCAACAATCACAAAGAATCAGAATGCAAAAGCAACGAAAAACAAAATATCAAATTGCAGAAACTGAATAGAGATTGCAGAAACTTCAACAAATATCTTCTTGACAAAATACCAAAATAATTGAAGAAATTTAACGCCAATACCAAATTGCAGAAACTGAAGGGAAGACTAAATACCAAAATAATTACAGAAACCCAACGCAAATATCAATTTGTGGATGTGGATGCCTGCTAATTTAAGAAAAGAGAAAGAGTACTAGACAGATGCATTTTTGGAGTGGAACTTTTACTTTCTTTTGTGAGCATTAATTTAATTTTCTTCTTTTAGCTGCCTAAGCCACTATATATATAAACGTATTAGAATTTTTTTAAATTTGATTTAGTTGTGAGATTAATAAACTAGTTTATATACTGATCAGATGGGAGAGGTGCCAGTGATGGAAGAAGATAGGGCAAGAAGGGAGGCAAGTGTCCTTAGATACAAAGAGAAGCGCCAGACCAGATTGTTCTCTAAGAAGATAAGATATCAAGTTCGCAAACTCAACGCAGAAAAAAGGCCTAGACTCAAGGTTCGTACCCTTCTTTTTTTTTAGTTTTTTTTCTTGAAAAATAATAAAAATAAAATCGAAAAGGGTTTCTTCAAGAATGTTCAGAGAGATCCATTCTTTTTCTGTACATATTTTCATTCTAGTTTGAATTATAAGCCTATGCTATTTTTGCTTGCAGGGTCGATTTGTGAAGAGAGCTTCCTGAAAAGATAAGCTCATGCTTTCTGCTCTCGTCTCAAACTAAAACATCTACAACTCCCATGGTTCAAAAATATCTCTGAAGTGATTTTTTTTCTTCAAAGACTTTCCGGGCACTTGTATCGTAAATCCCATCATGCACGATTGACCTACTGTTCATCCCATGATATGATGGTCTCCATCTGGCTTTTAGTGATGGACTTTTATCATATCCAGCAATCAAACTTTAAAAACCCAGACTATTGGAGATTTATCATCACATTTTAAAAGCGAGAATATCTTTTTTTATATCAAATACTTAATATTAAACTAGAAAAAAAAAAGAAAAATAGCATCTAATAAAAATGTTATCATCAATAAAATTACGAGTGGGAAATTTATTCTTTTATGATTAATTGTGATTTAATGTCATATTCTATTCCTAAATTATTGGGATTTAGAGAGAGAAAAAAGACCTAAATTATCCATTTAATCTACTATATTCTAAATTATTACTTGTTAAAAAAAATAAGGCCTAACATCACGTTTGAACGTTAATACTAGGTCAAGCTTTGACCCTTACGTTAAATTAACTTTTAAATGGAAAATTATTTATTGTGCAAATGTTATAATATTCCTAGGTGAAGGACGAGACAGGAGGAGAAAGGGATTTTATGTGAAAATAATATAATTAAAATATTTTTGTTTTTACGTTGTACAAGTATTTCTTAAAAATATTTTAATATTTTTAATTAATTTTCTTTAATGGTTTTAGATATTGTTTTACGTATTACTGTTAAAAATATTTTTATAAAACTGTAAATCGATAGTGAATCGACGTACAGGCTGGGCAGCATAAATTATAGTGGTCCTTCTCTGTGTTCGTTTTCATTTGTAATATTCTGATTTTGGGTTTTCCAACTATTATGGGGCCTGTTTATGTCAAGTGTTGTTTTCCGGAGTGCCAGAAAATCAAGGTTGTCAAAATCGAGATTTTAACACGAATCGGAAGGAGTTTCGAAAAATTGAATCGTAAAATCGTAAGATCGTACCCGAATTTGTCCGTACAAAAATCGTAAAATCACAGCTAAAATCGTGTGAGAAGAAAAATCGTAAAATCGTATGTATAATATTTCCGAATACAATACAACATAATTATGGTCATAAAACTTAATTAGTTAAGGTTCATACATGCATTAAAATAACTTCAAAACACATTACAAAACAATTTGTCCATAGAATTTTATTAGGTAAAAACTAACAAATTTAAAATAAATATTTTGTTGATGTGCTATATAAATTACAATACAATGATTTTATTTTTTTATAATATATATTTTTTATAATTATTTTTAATATATATATATATATACACACAAACAATTCCGCTGGAACTGTTTGTCCGATGTGGGACAATGAAAGTTGTCCCACATCGGCCAAAAATCTTCTCCACTCTTTGGAGTTCAATATAAATACGTTTATTGTGTCTTTGATAATTGAAGGACAGAAGGAGGCAGCTTGAAAATTAAAAATTTTGAAGCAGCAGTCTTGATATATAAGAATCGTAAAATCGGATCGATCCAGTCCGATTTTACAAATCAAACTGATTTTATACGAGTTTGACCGAGTTTGATCAAATTCTAATTTTCCTCCCGAGTTAACCAGTTTTCTTGAGCTGACTCCCGTATGATTTTGCGAGAGTTTGACAACCTTGCAGAAGATGCTTCAGCTCAGGAAAACCTCCATTGGAATGGAATGTGACGTAGTTTACCCGGGCCACCACTCTAGCCCTGCCCCACCTAATTAAAACAGACAAGACTGACTTCTACAAGTCTATAAGGGCCGTTACACGCACCTTTCAGAATTTCATTTGAAAATTCGCATATTGTATGATGATAATATCGACCAAAATTAAATGTATATTTCATGTTCATGATTGAATTAACTCCTTCATGACACAAGGTCCGTTACAGTATAGGCATTGATCAGCCCGGAATACTGGCTTTTTAAAACCAAAACATAAACACATACTTGTGAATAGTTCAGAAATACTGAGAAAACTAGCTGTTGGATTCTATAAAGTCCTGATAATTTTCCAGGAAAAATTCATATTAATTCTTTAATCATCTTTTAGTGTTTTTGCTTCCATTGCTCTCATCGGCAAAACATGGGATCCTTTTCACGACTAGGGAGGGGAGGAAAACACCGGGGCTCTTCACTTCAACCATAGATAAAGCAAGAACAATTTTTTTTCTTTTCAATTTAAAATGCTGAATTAGAAAATGTACATATAAAAGCTCGAAATTGTACGGAAGCGAGAAATAGAAAAAAAATGAAAGGTTATCTCGGTGAGAATGCCCGTTCCTAGCTTGCAGTTGCTTGCTTATGCAGCGGGTCTCCTTTCTTCCTAGAAGATCTATCTTTTTATTTCCCTAAGCAATAAATTTACGTATTAATGCGCTACACTGGTGATTTTAATCCCGACTATAGATGTAATATTTTTAGATGTAATATTTTTAGATTCTGGAATATAATAAGCTATTAATTATAATATAACGTGTATATATGGTGAATGAAGAGCTATATTCTTAAAGATTTTTATAATTATACTTCATTAATATTTTAATTATTATTGGTCATACTATCGATGACACCATAATTTTATTTGAAAAGAATTTCATTTTTTTATTATTTTTAAGATTTCTTCCTCATATTATTATCTGAAAAATATTTTAGAACACTGATAGTAAATTATTATTTTTAAAAAATAATAAATAGGTCATATATATATATAAGGCGCTAATATTAAATAAATATTAAAATATATAATTAATCTGACATATTTAAAACAAAATAAAACTTATAAATAATAATAATTATTATTTTGAATGTCTTATCTATAATAATTAGAAAATTTAAAACCTAACAATATTAACAAAAAAGCAATTAAAAAACAAAATAGATGACAAAATAAAAATAAATATTATTAGATTTAAAGAAATTATTTGACTTGAAGAATAAAAAAAAGAAATGATAATTTGCAAATGATCACTAACACAAATTAAAATTTGAATATTAAATAAAAAAAACCTTAATAACAGTAGGGAAAAAAAACTAAGAGCATGTACAAACAAATATAGACAGAAATAGGAACTATGTAAGAAATATATAAAAAAAATAAAGAAATTAGAATAAAATCCAAGATTAAAAGTATAAAAGCCAAAATAAAAAACACATATATAATAAATTTAACTTGAAGGACAAAATTGAAATAAATCTAAACATGATATCGATAAAATTAAATAATTTAAAACAAAATCAAAAATTAAAAGAATGAGGACCGAAATGAAACTGAAATATATAATCAATTTGCATGGAAGGGTAAAAGTGAAACAAATCAAAACTTTGATACTGAATATATTGTTAATTGATGACTTGGTTCACGCTGCAGAGAAAATTCTCACTTATCAAGTCAGTCGTCAAGAAGGTTTCTTTATTTAACTTGGTTCACGCTGCAGAGAAAATTCTCACTAACATTAATGAACAAAGACTTTCTTTATTTAACTTGGTTCACGCTGCAGAGAAAATTCTCACTAACACTAATGAACAAAGACTTTCTTTATTTAACTTGGTTCACGCTGCAGAGAAAATTCTCACTAACACTAATGAACAAAGACTTTCACTTTCACTTTCACTTTCACTTTCACTTGAGATGACAGAAAAAACAAGTCTTTAGGTCCTCGCATGCAGCGGTAGGAAACAAACATTAACGTCACAGACACGCTTGTCTACCTGTCCTTATTAACTTTCATATTCATTGACCATCCTCTTTGTATATTACAAATTTACAAAAACACCTCAAGTCAAAATCCTTTCGATTAAGATATAGAATTGATAGACATGTTCATTGGACATATCATATTTTCCATATTTAAATATTAATTATTTCTATCCTATAATCTTATTGGTTAATTAGCCAGCCCCAAAAGATTTCTTATCAAAAAGCAGGAAGCAAAGTGAAACGGCCATCTTTTTTTAAAAAGGAACCGAACGGCTGCTTTACCACTATGAATTTTCAATGGCCATTGAAGCTTCATTGCTATGCCACCACAAATATTCTTGAGCTTTAAGCTGTGTTTTACATTATATTTATAATACTAGGTGACGACTCCTGATAATTATAATTATAATTTTACGACTATAAAATATACCTTATTTTCACCGCGCGTCGTTGACTCCTAAATCCGGGGATAGCGGGGCACGAAATACGAAAAAATCATCATCGCGACATAAATTTTAACAAGAACATGAAAATAAGAGTTGATTAACTTTATAGTAGATGAATGACTTATCTTCTAATTTTAATTGACATGTTGGAAGGGTAGTTGATGAACCGTGAAATCTTATGGGATAAGTTTTTTATTAGTTGAAAGTGTGGATACTTACAATTTTCAAAACTAAGATATATCTTATTAAACTGAGAAATGTTCAAAGATAACATATTCTGGAGACATATACCTGCTGCATGGAATCATCAAATTAGATTGGTATTAGTTCAAACCATGGTTGTTGAAAATCTACTAAATTATTTAGTAATTGAAAAATTCTTGCCATTCCAAAATAGACTTTGGTAATTGAAAATATAGAACAATAAGTGGCTATATTTAACTTTGGATTCACTTGCACTGTGTTGTCCTAGCAATAACTTTGTAGAGTGTTTATTTAAAATTTATTAGTTTTTACCTAATAAAATTATATGAATATATTTTTTTAGTATTTTGTTTTTAAGTTATTTTAAATCATGTATAAACCTTAACTAATAAAGATCTATAAACATAATTGCATTGTATTTTTAAGTTTAAAGTATTTGATTTTTTTCTACTATTTTATCATTTTACAATCAAAATATTTTATTTATAATTTTACAATTTTATATAATTCGAGTTTATATTATATTTCCATATCGTGTTTAAAAAATTAGGTGAAGATATTCTTATATTTAAAAAAAAACATTTATAGTTTTTTGTTTTTTACTTGGTCACTGTAGTTTTACTAGTCGTTAATGATAAGATATAAATTAAATTGGATATTCATATTAATAAAAAAGTAAAAAAAATAAAAATAAATGCATGCATTCATACGTTTGTTTGAATGACAATGAGTGGGCTCCCAGGTGGCAGAGAAAGACATATATCGATGAGCCTCTATGTAATCTTAGAAAGTTGACGTATTAATGCGGTTCTATTAATTTTTTAATGCAAACAAATATGTAGCGTTGATAATTTTTTTAAAGTACAAAAAAGTTTATATCGTGGGAGAATTAATTCAATACAACTTCATTATTTTGATGGGTTCAAATACAATACAAATGACTGGTATAATATAATTTAACTGAAAATAAATATTTAAAATGAGATATTTTTAATAAATATTATGACGTTAACCTATGAATCTACGTATCAAATTATGAAATTATAATAACTAAGTAGAAAATGAATCAAAACAAATAACAAAACTGAATTTTCAATAAACCTATTATTAAAAGATAAAAATAAAAAAATCAATAAAAAAAAGCTTGAAACAATGATTTGAATTAACATAAATTAACTTATTAAATCAGCCACCCAAGTTATGAGATTAGGATATCAAATAAAAAAATTCAGACAATTTACGAAGCTCATTTTTCAATCAAGAAAATGTAGAATATAAATTTTTTATTTAAAAAAAACACAAATATACCTCACAGTCAGTAGTCAAGAAGGTTTCTCTAGTTGACATGTGCAGACGGCAGCCTATCTTGAACGTATTGAGCATACAGTAACAGGTGGAGAGTAACGGGTGCTTCCGTAGCTTCAGCAACAGGTGATTGGTCTTCCACAAGATCAGCTGCAGATAGGATAGGACTCTGTTTTAAATTTGAAACTATCATTTGAATTGTAAATGGTTATCTCATGTAATCCTCTTAGATATGCAAGTCTGTAAGTGTCTATAAATTAAAGACATTGTAACACTGATAAATACAATTAAGCAAGACTGTTTATACAGTTCCTTCATGGTATCAGAGCATTCTTGAAATCCTTTCCTTTTTTTTTTTTCTCACGTTTCAATTTTTTCCCCCCCAAATACCATGACTTCCAACTCCAGCCAACCACCAAATAATCCATCCAACCTAGTGACCATCAATGTCACTGCACAAACACCACTCAAGCTCACCAGCTCCAATTATCTGTCATGGAAATTGCAATTCCAGACCCTCTTTACTGGTTATGACCTTAAAGGCTTTATTGATGGCACTAAGCCATGCCCACCTGAAAATATTGTCACCAATGACAGCAGCTCAATCAATCCTGCGTATCATGAGGGAGGATATTGAGCATACAGTAACAGGTGGAGAGTAACGGGTGCTTCCGTAGCTTCAGCAACAGGTGATTGGTCTTCCACAAGATCAGCTGTTATGTGATGAGAGGCCCCACTGTCAAGCAACCATGAAGAGGCATTAGGACTGTTGCTAGATGCAAGATGTGCTTGAGGTCTCCAGTTACTGGAGTTGTTGATTGCAGAAGAGTTTGATTCGTGAGGAACGAATTTGAAGGAGGGACAACGTTTTGCTGTGTGTCCTTGGACACCACACACTTGACAGTATCCTTGATACTGACGGGCACCAGTTCTCTGAAGATGAGAACCTTGATTTGGAGGTTGATTTGGCCTGGGAAACATTTGATAAGTTGGACGCCAAGGTTGGGAATTAGATCTGTGCATCGCGGGATGAGAATTCCTATAGCCCGATCGAGTATTAACCACATTTGCTGTGGGAGAGAATTGCAGAGAGGACTTGTGTACTGGAGGAAGAGAAGCCTCAAACATGAGTAATTTCTCATGAAGCTCTTCAAATGAGATTGCAGAGTCACGTGCTTGTACTGCACGCACTAGTTCCTTATATTCATCTCCCAATTCTTCCAAGATTTTGTCTGTGACATCTTCATTTTCCAGGGGGGCACCAAGCAATGCCAATTCATCTGACCTTGCTTTAACAGAGTAAATGAACTCTGAAATACTGAGGGAGCCTTTGGTTAAAGCTCTGAAGAGTGTTTTGATTTGTTTGATGCGTCCTCGAGATGGTGTGGCATAAGTGGATTTTCAGGTTAAAAAGAAATGCAGATGGTTCAATTGCTCGGTTCAAAGCACGTCTAGTCGCCAAAGGGTTCAATCAGCGACCGGGACTTGACTTCACCGAGACATTCAGTCCGGTGGTGAAACCCACAACAGTGAGGCTAGTTCTTTCCATTGCAGTAAGCAGAGGGTGGAAGCTAAGGCAATTGGATGTTAACAATGCATTCCTTCAAGGAACGCTGCAAGAAGATGTCTACATGGTTCAACCCCCAGCTTTTGTTGATAAAGACAAACCAGATTTCGTGTGCAAGCTTCGCAAAGCTATCTACGGACTCAAGCAAGCCCCCCGTGCATGGTATCATGAATTACGCACATTTTTGCTTGAATCCGGGTTTATAAATTCAGTCAATGACACTTCATTGTTTATTTATACTCAACACAATCATCTTCTATACTTACTAGTATACGTTGATGATATAATCATCACGGGTGATGATGATGGTGCAGTAAATACATTTGTTACCAAGCTCGCGCACAGATTTTCATTGAAAGACTTGGGACTACTAACATATTTTCTAGGGGTGGAAATACAATCTCATCCTCAAGGGCTGGTGTTATCTCAGCACAGATACATTCAAGACCTACTGCATCGCACAAATATGAGCAATTCAAGGCCTGTTGACACGCCTATGCCAACTGGTTCGTCTCCCACACTTGCAATGGGTATGTTGCTACCTGACCCATCGGAATACAGAGCCACGGTAGGAAGCCTTCAGTACCTAGCTCTCACACGCCCAGACCTCTCTTTTGCAGTTAACAAATTGGCACAATTTATGCATCAACCAACTGATTTTCACTGGAAACTTGTCAAAAGATTGTTGCGGTATCTTTCTGGGACAAGCACCGAAGGTCTTCTTTTACACCGTGAATCACCTGCAAATCTCCATGCTTATTCCGACGCAGATTGGGGGGGGAATAAGGATGATTTTTCATCTACCAGTGCTTACATCCTGTACCTTGGTCGTAATCCTATCTCATGGTCCTCTAAAAAGCAAAGAACAATTGCTAGATCATCCACAGAGGCCGAGTATAGATCGGTGGCAGATACAGCTTCTGAGATTAGCTGGGTTTGTTCACTAATGAATGAACTTCGGCAATCAATCACTCACACTCCTGTCATCTACTGCGACAACATTGGGGCAACACAATTGAGTTCAAATCCGGTGTTTCATTCACGAATGAAACATGTCTCAATTGATTTTCACTTTATAAGGGAAAGGGTTCAATCTGGACGACTCAGGGTATGTCATGTTTCCACAAATGATCAACTAGCTGATGCATTGACGAAACCACTTCCACGGCAAAGATTGGAAAATCTCAAACACAAGATTGGACTCACGAAGGGTTGTCCATCTTGAGGGAGGATATTGAGCATACAGTAACAGGTGGAGAGTAACGGGTGCTTTCGTAGCTTCAGCAACAGGTGACTGGTCTTCCACAAGATCAGCTGCAGATAGGATAGGACTCTGTTTTAAATTTGAAATTATCATTTGAATTGTAAATGGTTATCTCATGTAATCCTCTTAGATATGCAAGTCTGTAAGTGTCTATAAATTAAAGACATTGTAACACTGATAAATACAATTAAGCAAGACTGTTTATACAGTTCCTTCAGAACGCCCCCCAGCTCTTAACTAATTCTCTAATGAACAAAGTCTTTAGGTCCTCGCAGTGGTTGGAAATAAACATTTCATTTCCAAGCAAATTAACGTCACACACACGCTTCTACCTGTCCTCATTAACAAAGTAAATCCTGCAATTTTCCTATCCCCCAAGATTTGTCTGCAGTTTCAACTTCCTTCATGGGAAAGCTTCCTGCTCCGTTTCTTCTTTTTGTTTTCTCAACTCTCTTCACACTTATAATCCCTTCTGCGGGTAGATTATTTTTCAACTTCACCCGCTTCTCTCCTAACGATCACAACATTAAATACGACGGCAACGCATCTGCATCAGATGAAGCTATTCAGCTCACCAGAAATCAAAGAGATGCCAATATGGCTTCAAATTCCGGTCGAGCCACGTATTACAAACCGATGCAGCTCTGGGACAAGGCCTCGGGGAATCTTACAGACTTCACTACCCATTTCTCTTTTTCCATCAATTCGGAAGGTCGAGATCGACCTAAGTACGGAGATGGATTGGCTTTCTTTCTTGGGCCTGAAGAGCTTCCACCTCTTCGCTTTGACGGTGCAGGTCTAGGTCTTGTAAGCACCAATCAAGCACTAAACACAACGGATAATCAATTTGTTGCAGTGGAGTTCGATATCTTCCAAAATGATTTTGATCCACCAGGCGAGCATGTAGGTATTGACATCAACTCTATGAAATCTGTAAATAATATTACTTGGGAATGTGATATTAAGGGAGGGAACACTACTAAAGCTTCGATTAGTTATAATTCTAGTACATATAATCTGAGTGTCTCCTTCACTGGTTATATAAATAACACTATGGAAAAGCA